>JAVYIG010000450.1:0-37500 GCA_035222895.1 Strongylocentrotus droebachiensis
TTAAATCCAGGAGAAAGAATGAAAGAAATAGTAATGGGGGACTGGGGGTATATTGTAACAAAGTTCTGACAACAACAAAAAACAGACAACCCAGAAGGATAGGAAATTACTGATCGACAGAGGATGATGTGGAGAGAAACAACAAGATGGCATATCATGCCAATAACTTTGTTTTACAAAACATATTTTGAACTCCATGAAGAATGAAATGGATTTGCCTACCTTTGTGTTCATAATACTCATAATGACTCCTAGGTAGGACCATGTTATTGTACCCCTGTTCCATCTGAAACCATGAACTATTGTGGCCGCTGGCCACCATTACTGTCTGGTAATATCAGATGTATATGTATTTCCTTATTTGCTCTTCAATATTAAAAGTGCTTGATGGAGATATTTGAACTTGTTGAAGTCATCGCTTGAAACTTTCTCCTCATAGTAAAAGTATATGTAGGCAATATAAGCCTTGAAACTTCGACACCAAGATGTCACCAGTAGATATGCCAACTCATGAAATCCATGTAATGTGTTGTTTGTGTATGAACAGGTAATATTGCGCTGCATATAATGTCAGAGGAGACTAGAGAGTTCTACGAGCTTGAGAAGCTGTGGACCCTGGGACCTGAATATGATGACCAGCTCAGACGACTGAAGGAGCATGAGATCAAAGTGCAAGAGACTCTGGACAGTGTGGATGTTGGAAGGACAAACAACAAGGAACAGGAGGGGAATGGTGATGGCAAACCAGTTCTATCATTTGCTAGATGAAGCTGTCCGGGAAGATTTGAACTGTATGGATATGATATGACAAGGATTGGTAGAGGTACTTTGGACTGGGTAAGAGTAGGGATATCTGTTGAGAATCATGTGCCTGCAGAGTCTGCTGATATTCAAGTAATAACAAATGTCAATAATTCAAGCTAACTTATAATTAAGTGGTAATAAGGGCCACAACAAAGACTATGATGCAATTTATACATTGTATGGAGGATTACAAATTCAGCTATGATTAAAATTGTCTAGGTAATCTGATATTTCTTCTTGGTGATCTTTTCAGAGCTAAATGTTTTTGTAGTGTTTTTTTGTTAAGCTCTAGTGTATATTCTTCCCCACTGTGTACACTACAGTTTGCATAAATACTCCTCAGGACAACACCAACAACCAGGGGCGGTGATTTCTTTTCATGACAGGTGGGAGGGGACAAAATGCAAGATATTCTACAATATTTACTAGTAAATTTTGAAGGAGATTATGCTAGGGAGCGTAGCAACCGAGTGAGAAGATTTTTTTTCATTTTTGTTAGTCTAAACGTTGCACTCCTGGGCCATCCAGAGCTTCAAGTTGTACATGCCCCCCCCCCCCCCTCCCCTGGGATCGCCGCCCCTGCCAACAATGCACCTAGGTTTTTAATAGCTTTCAACAGCTGTCCATGCAATAACGGTATAAACTGTGTCAAGTACAGTATATCCCGACCCTTGTTTGAAGAGAAAGATTGTGGTGTTGGCAAAAGTGTGATTCTATTGTGAGCAAGAAATCCCTGGATGTCTCAAGGGCACCAATAGCGTTTATCAGATTAATCTAGAATTTGTTTTCTTTCTTTCTGCAAAGCAGTGTAAAGCATAATATGTGCCTAGATTGACCTTTATTCCTATTTTTTAAATAATTTATACATACAATTTCACAAAAAATTTAAGTTTCAGTTTTTAATGTGGGAGATATTTGGGTCATTTGTGTCAAAGATCATGCCAGTCATTGTAAAGCATTACTAGTATTCTAATGGTTTTATTGGTCTTCTTATGATTTACAACATAACACTAGAGTTTATTTCCTATCTCTGAAGGTTAGTGTTATTAAATTCAGGAGCTGTTTGTGAACTTAGATATGGCAGAATGGATAACTATCTTTAGAATTTAGACATTTTATGTGGTGACAAATTAACCAGTGATTTTCAATGAAAACTCTTGTACATAAATGTCTTGCTTTATATCAAACCTGAGGAATATTGTATTTCTTTTCGTAGCCTACCTTTACCTTCATTAGTTTTGTCCTTCCCGCACATTATGTATGCTTGCATATTTAACCGGGCATGCATGCACTAAATTTTCCATTTACTATAGTTTACTCATTTCAATAGGGCTTCATCACTTTTTCGTTTTTCAAAATTCAGAATTCAATATTTTCCCCAAATGAAATTGTTGTCTCTTGAAGTTTGTAATTGGCAAATAACTACATTAGCAATAAACCATCCATAATATAGTACATATCACAAACACGTTCCAATACACTGTAAAAGAAAGAATATTGAGAGGGGTATTTAAAGAAAGACCCAGTGTACTTCCTCAAAGGTAAAGTTGAGTTCTGGTCATGCGATTGCTATGTGAAAAAAAATGGTGTGGAATTGATCAGAAAAGGTTGATCATCTAGCCGATATATATAAGTATCAGTGTGTACTGCAAGGTTCTGGAATCATCAAAGTGATAAGAAATTTGGCATAGTCTTGGTAAAGTTACAAGCACTGTACACATAAATATGATATGGAACTACATGAACATATGACATAATATCTCTCCCGATTTGTATTCTGTTAATTGCCATATTTATAATATTAAGGCATTTGAAGAGCCATGCTTTTCAGGGAACATTTTTAATCTGATGTTCTTCCACACTTGCAAAATAACAATGATAACGCTCATAAATTATTTTTCACCTCTTCCCAGAACTCAACCTTCTATTTAAGTCAATGGTTTCTAAAAAAAGAAACATTTTTTAAAACCTTTTAAAACCTTTTAAAAGACATGTTTTAATTTTGTTGTTGTTGTTGTTGTTCGTTTGGTATTATAATGGCTATTAGTCAAATTTGACTATTGTTGCCAATTTCATCGCATCTCTTTCTTTTAATGTCTTGGTAAAATTATTATTTCTTTCTTTCTTTTTCCAATCTCATTTTAATACAATATTAGTCATAGTCTACAAAAAATAAAAACAAAAAATTATTTCAAATTAAACCACGATCCGCACACAGTTCCAACTCACGCTGGCCCTGTCCTTTCTATGATGCCTTCTTACCAGCCCAGCGAGTTATGTTACGCCGTACGCTTCTCGGTTGATAAACTCAACCTAGGTCACTCTGGCATAGACAAGGGGGCGTCGTGTACCTGTATGTTTAGAGGGTTTATTTATTTATTAGGAGAAAGACAACTGCATAAGCAAAACACTTGTGGGCTTTATTAGTTTATATGAGTTAGTTCATGAGATTATTTATATAGCGCATGACTTTTAACTACTATAATCATTGGGGGGTGACATGCTTTCGAGCAATGATATAGCAAGTTTTAATTGCTTTTTTTTTTTTTTTTAAACGTGGCCAGCAGATTTCATGTATCCTTCTCTCTCTCTCTCCTCTCCACTTCCCTAAAGTTGTGTGTATGTATTAAGATATGTTTTTCGATTGGTCAAATAAATAATGATAAATTGTTTCAATCATTATTTTTTTTTAATTAAAAGAGGCCTAAATAAGATATATAGGTCTATACGATCAAAACTTCAAATAAGACACTAATACAGGTGTAGGCATAAGGTTATACACAAAATACCTATTTTCTCTTCTATTCAGCTCAAATTGATTGCGGTTTCTGTTTTTCATCTCTTTTTGATTTTACTTTTTACATAATCGCTTCGTTCTAACAACGAAGCGAGAAATTGCCATTTGTACATGAGAGTCACTGTTTCGTAAACATATCATAATGTCCTCTTCCTTGGAAATATTAACTTCTGACATTAACATGGCCCTTTCTATTATATACTTTGGACATTCTATCAAAAAATGTCTGACCGTTTCTAATGTTGGACAGCTGTCACAGAAACCTGTGGGGTGGATGCCCAAACGCAAGAGGTCTTGGTTGAGTCCAGACACTCCCAGGCGTAGTCGCCTAAGAATAGTTTCAGTTTTTCTTCCCAATTTACAAGAATATTGTGAGATAACATTTGGCTGAAGGATTTTTAATGCCGATTGGGTATCATTCCACCTTTCTTGCCAAAGTAACTTTGAACTGTACAAAATTAAACTTGTCTTTTCAAATAAAGTCAATTTATTATGCATTTCAATTTCCTGAGTTAGAGCTTTTTTTGCGTAGAAGTCTGCCTTTTCATTTCCCACTATCCCACAGTGGCCTGGAATCCATTCCAAAGCGATTTCGATCCCTCTATATTTCAATCGGGTCGTTATTATAAATATTTCTGTGACAAAGGATTCGTCACTAAAATGTTTCAAGGCTGTGAGGGCACTTAAGCAGTCGCTAAAAATGACTGCACCTGTATAGATGTTTGTTTCTTCGATCCATTGAAGGGCAAGAACAATTGCAGCCAACTCGGCTCTATACGATGAGGTAAAATTCGCTAATCTTTTACATTGGTGTACAGAAAAGTGTGGGATATAGAAAGCAGCCGAGCATTGGCCCTTCTCCGGAAACTTAGATCCATCTGTATATATATGCAACTGGTTCGACCATTTTGTATTAATCAATTTTAAGCTTTGTTGCTGTAGTTCATTCGGATGGTCGGCTTTTGAAATCCGAGAGCTCAACTCGGTCGAAACCAGTGGGGGTTCAAAAAGCCATGGCGGAAATGGGGATGGTACGGCAGTTTCTGTCATGAAGTTTTTTATTTTACTCTGGGTTCTATACCCGAAAGGTTTACTAAGAAAGTCTTTTCCCTTTAGATAATCAAATTGCCAACATGGCCCTATGTTTTGTGATAATGGGTGGTTTGGGGATCTTTCGATACTTTGTCTATATTTACTTGACACAATTTGTCTCCTTAGATCCAAGGGAAATTCCCCCATTTCCACTTGTAAGGATTGTAGGGAAGTGAGAGGTAGTCCTCCCGCACAAATCCGTAGCGCCTGGTATTGCACCGAATCAAGTGCCTTTTTTGTGGTGGTAGTAGCGCTATCGTAGGCCTCACATCCATAGTCGAGTAAAGATCTTATGAATGCCCTGTAAACCTTTACGAGGGATTTAGAAGAGCTCCCCCATTTAGTTCCCGTTAAACATCTTAGGATATTCAATTTTCTTTTACATCTCTTTACAACATTTTCCACGTGTGGCTTCCAGGTCAATTTCTTATCAAAAGTTACCCCCAGAAAATGATGAGTATTCTGAAAGGGCACTTTATTCCCGTCTAATTCTACTTGCGGTGGTGAGAGATTCATTGTACTTTTTGTAAAAAATATAGGGACTGTCTTATCAGCCGAAAGCCGAAATCCCCATCTGCGAAACCAAGTCTGGAGTCTATTCAGGTATTCCTGAAGTTTGCTTGATATTTGAAGGATATCCCTTCCTGATGCCCATATGACAAAATCATCAGCATATACAGCTAAGGGCACTGAAGGATCTGTAGGGATATCACTAATCATTAAATTAAATAGCAGTGGACTCAAAATACTTCCTTGTGGGAGTCCATTATGCATATCATATGTTTTTGATTCAGTATTATTAATTCTTACCTGAAAGGTACGTCCTGTCAAATAATTTTGTAGATATTGTAACAAATTTCCTTCTATTCCTTTTTGGGCGAGTTTGAATAGTAGTCCATTTATCCATAATTTATCATAAGCTTTCTCAATATCTAGGAACACAGCTATTATGTGTTCATTACAATTGATACTTTTCTGAATATCGTTTTCTAGGAGAACTATGTTGTCTATGGCACTCCGCCCTTTTCTAAACCCGCTAATAAAATTAGGTAGTAACTCATGTTTTTCTACATACCATTGTAATCTTTCTTTGATCAAACGCTCGATTATTTTGGCGAAGCATGATGTGAGTGAAATGGGTCTATATGAAGACGCTTTCCGGGGATCTTTTCCAGGTTTCAAAATTGGTATCAAAATAGAGTGCTTCAGTGGGAGTGGTATTTCCCCTGTTCCCCAAATCCTGTTTATTATATCTAACATAACCTTTTTAGTTTCTTTAGGAAAGTTTTCATACACCTCATAAGGAATGTTATCTTGACCAGGGGCAGTCCGCTTTTTTGACTGTACTGCCTTTTCTAATTCAATGAGTAAAAAGGGTTCATTGATAACACTCTCCTGAATATTCATGCTATTCTTTACTAAAGCTAAATACTGTTCATTTACCCTATCTTCTCTCATTCCTAAAGATTGAAAGTAGCGTCCAAAAACATCCACCTTTTCATCCTCCCGAGTTATTTCTTTGTCATTTTCTGTCAATGATGACATATTTTTTGACCTCGCACCTGGAACACCATTTAGTCGTTTTATGCAGGTCCAGATTTTTGACTCAGGCATGTAACGGTCCAGTTTCGTGCAAAACGCTTGCCAATATTTTTGTTCTGCTTGACGGAGAACTCGTTGTGCCATTTTTTTCTTGTTACAATAATCATCTATATTCTCCAGCGTTATCATTCTACCTTTAGAGAGCTTGTTACTCGCTTTATTTCTTTCTTTAATTTTAGCAGAACATTCTTTTGTCCACCATGGGACCGGGTTTTGTTTCTTTTTATTCTTTTGGGGAACAGCTTCCTTTATAACTTCTTTTAGGTACTCCATAAATTGGGTGTACATTTCCTTTACATTTGTGTTTTTTAATGTAATCTGTCCATTTAATACTTCTTCACATTTCTTTGCAAAGTTAGACCAGCTTATATTCTTAAAAGAAAAAGGCTTTTCTACCATATTTCCATTAGGCATACCTGCATTTGCTCTATGCGGATCTGTACTTTTTTCGAGAGACACTTGGAGAGAGATTGGGAAGTGGTCACTACCAAAAGTACTCCGCATGACTCCCCATGTAGACTTACACGCCAAAGAAGGAGATGTGATACTTAGATCCAGACATGATGTTTTCCCCGTTCGTGGGTCTAATCTGGTCCCCTCTCCATTGTTCAAAATAATCAAACTGTTCTTATTCAAAAAATGTTCTATTACTTCACCGTTTTTGTCTGTTTTCTCGCTGCCCCATAAAACATTGTGAGCATTAAAATCTCCCATTATAAGGACGTTTTCATTGTTAGATACATTTTCCATTAACTTATTCATAATATTTTCATTCAGTTTATTACAAGGGTTATAATAATTAATGATTGACAATTTTTTCCCCCCTATGTAAACATTCATTTGTTGTAATTCTAAGTTTGCATCTGTGAAAGGACCCTCGTACTTAATCCTATCATGAACATATATAGCACAGCCTCCTCTAATATTATTTTGTCTGTTTCTAGGAAAGCATGTATATTCTGGAATATTCAAAATAATGTTATTATGAAACCAGGTCTCCTGTATGCAAATAATATCATATTTAAAATCCTTGTGTAAATTTAAATAATTTAATAATTCATTGCCGTGCCCTAAGAGTCCCTGGGCGTTCCAGTGTATAATGGAAAGTGACATGAGTAAATTAATCACTATCATTTGTTCTATCATATGTACTATTTTGTTGCAGCGCCCTTTTGGCTGCAACGCAAACAAGAGTATTCAATTCTTTTTCAGTTCTACCTTCTGTGAATTTAAAAATTAGTTGGCAAATAAAATCTATAATTTGTTCATCACTAGCCGAGGCTATGAAGTTGGTCATAGGTGGAGTGCCTTGTGGTGTTTCATTTGACGTTCCTTGATTATTAATGGTCTCTTTACTCTGTGGTACCTGAGGAATAACCTGGTTTTGAAATTGTGGGGTGGTGTTTGCTCTGGTCAGGAATGACGGAACAGCTGCTTGTGCGTAGGTACTATTAGGTTTACCAACATTCTGCACTGGAAGTTCGTTTGTTTGTTTTTCTGTTTCCTTACTCAATGTTTTGTTGGCTTTATTTTTCTGTTGAATAGGCTGTGGATTTGATACTTTTTTATTTTGTTGCTGCCAGGACTGAGTTGCTTCTGCGTACGATAGCCCCTTTGCATACCGTATCTGCTGAACCTGCTTTGCCTTTTTTGCTTGTGCGCAGCCGCTGTAGGCTGCAGAGTGGTTTTCCCCGCAATTTACGCACTTTCGTTCTTCTTTTTTTTTACAGTCATCGAACGAGTGGTTTTCTCCACATCGGACGCATCTTTTTTTGGAATTACATTGTGAAGCATTATGTCCGAATCTTTGGCATTGATAACATCTAATTACAGGTGGGACATATTGTTTTACGCGCTTGATTTGGAAACATAAGTGGATTTCAGGGGGGATGGTGACTTTACTGAAGGTTAGAATAACGCAGCGCATGGGAATTTGAGAGATTTGGCGCTTTCCTTCTATTGTTTCATCTGTTCGGACTCTTTTCACCATCCTCTTCACCCCAATCACATTCTGAGTTTTCAATTCATTAAGAATTTCCTCTTCCTTCATTTCCTGTGGGATATCATAAATGACTCCCTTTGATCCATTTACTCCTTCACTGACTTTTACATCAACACTTCCTATTTTGTTAATCTCTGAGATAGCCTTCACCTGCTTAGTATTTTTACACTTGATTAAGAGTCCCGTATTAGTGGTTTTGATAAAATCTACAGGGTTCACGCAAACTTCCCGAATTGCCTTGGCTATTTGTATGGGATTTACATTGTTCAAAGATTTTGTCCTATCTATTGGGGTTATGAAAATGTTAAAGCCCTTTGGGTTTGGGTTTGGGGAAGTGGTGTGGAAAGTGGTGTTCGAAGAGTATGATTCTGAGGCGTGTTTTAAGTTCTCTATATTAGTAGAGCTTCTCCCACGTTGCCTTTTTGCAGGATTCCTGTTATGCACAGTTTGAAAAACCATTTCATCCTCGCTCATCATGGATCTTTCCGGCTCGGAGGCGTGAGCCGCCATGATTGGCTTTCGAAAAAAGGCGCGAAATTTGAATAGCGCGTATCGTGCAGCTAATTATAATGAAGTGAAATGAAATGAAATGAAAAGCCCACAGTGTTTGCTTACCTCAGTACGAAAAATTCCTATTCCAAAAGTGGTCACATAAATCCAAAACAAAAAACTTCCAAAAGAACAACCCAATTTCCATATGAGAAACAAAGTCAAAGATATAATCCAAGAGTAAGGCGAGAGTGCGACCTATCCGTGCGACCTACGGGTCCATTTATTCGGACTTGTCAATAGTATGGTATCTTTGAAATATTATACTCTAGCAGTTTATTCCAAGGCTTAGCTAATGCAACCTGAAAGATGGCCTGTGCTTCCCCAGACCCATTCAAAGAGCCTCACATGCAAATGTATAACCTTGACATTTTTAAATGGTTTAGATTTGTTAGCTATTTAAAAAACAAATTTATTTCATTTGATGGTAATAAGTATTCTTTCTTTGAGATGATGTGATTTTGAGTTTTTATCATCTGTAAGCTGATGAGTTGTGTTTGCTATGTTTATTGTTTCACCCCTTCATGTGGGTTCTGCCCTTTTGTCTAGCATGTGGCTTGTCTAATGTGGTTTGTACACAATTTGTCTACTATGAAACTGGAGAAAAATATGTTTGTTTACACTCATTTTATTTGTCATCTTGTGGTTTGTTCATAATTCATGTATGTTTGGTTTAATTATCATTTGGTCTAATATACTAATCATCTATACCTTATTTGGTTTAATACATGTTATTAGATTTTAAAACAAAGTCCTAGGTAACCTTTAGAGATGAAAAAATCCTCTCAGATATTAAGAAAAATTAAAGAGAAGAAAGAGTGAGACAGAGAGGGGGAGAAGTGGAGAAAGAGAATGAGACACAGAGAGAGCAGGTATAGAAAGAGAGAGGGGGACAATGTATAGAAAGAGAGAGACAGAGAAGGAGGAAAAGAGAGTGAGAGAGAGAGAAGGTATAGAAAGAGAGAGAGAAGGGGGCTGAAGAAGAAAAAGAAAGAGAGAAGTCGGGTCGGACTGAAAATCCAATAAAATATCAACGGAACAAAAATTTGATCTACTTTCTCATGATTGGTTTTATGAGAGTTTTCACTAACTTCATCTGTTTCATCTTTCTGATATGATAACTGGCATCAGGGTCTCCTTTAATTACCAGCATTTTTACATCACTAATCAGGGATCGGCCTACAAAGAGTTACGATGGATCCTGATATTAGTCCTCTAATCTATCGCAAGTGTGCTGCAGTCCCCCATCTATTTTGTACATAATTACGTATTCATATCAATCGCAAATAAGTTGTGATTCATATAAATTCTTTATAAGAAGACCGGGGCAAGACCAGCGACAAATATAAACGTTAGACTATCTCACAAGAAAGCAATCAAGCAATACCCCAAATGTTGATAGAGAATTTATACATAATTGGCCAAATTCGACAAATACGGGTCCACAAAGCAAACAATAATTGGTTAGACTGAATGTATTTGTTTAAACATACATCATTAATGTAATATGCATATATTTCAGGTGATGATAATTGATAATTACAACATAAAGCACACTACTATATAAGCGGTTGATGATTAATATGTAATTGGCTATTGCAAAATTCCAGAAAGTGGGGAAATAGCTGGCGTACTACATGTCTCATTTTTTTCTCCTCAAATGTACAGCACCTATACCGGTTATGAATATGACCGTGGTTGCTTCCATAATATATATGAAAATTACTTTTATATGCCTAGCCAGGCGCGGATCCAGGAATTTCTTGCCGGGGGGGCACACTTATATATATATATTTTTTTTGTCCCCCAAAAAATCGCAACGCCTCAGCCAGCCGCTGAATAAGCGAGGGGGGGGGACACTTTTTTTTTGTGTGACGAAATTTTTAAATTTGACATTTTGCTCCGTTTGGGGGGGGGGGTAAGGTCACCTCTTTAGGTCAGCCATTGGCATATATATATATATATATATATATATATATATATATATATATATATATTTTGAAATAAAAATTTAAACAAAAATTTTTTAGCGGCCGGGGGGGGGGGGCACGCCTCTGTTTTTCAGTACATTTTGGGTGAATTTAGGACTGATTTTAACATATTTTTTTGGCCGGGGGGCACGTGCCCCCTGTGCTCCCCCCTCCCCCCCCCCCCCCCCCCCCCCCCCCCCCCCCCCCCCCCCCCCCTCCTGGATCCGCCACTGCTAGCTTTGGTTTGATTTGTAATGCACTTTTAATAAGTCTGCAATAATCACTTGGATGTTTCTTCCCCCGCTATCTCTCCCCTGTCGAAAGATGGCGTTTTTCACAAAATGACAATGCACGTTTGAAGCTGAACTCTGTATATCACGTGTATTAATACTAGGTACCCAGGCGCTATTTACCTGCAGTAGATGTTGTGTACATAACTGTTCTGCCGATTGGTTTGACTGTCTGTGACTGTGGTGCAAGCTGTTTGGAGAAGCTGCAGTAGACTCTAGTCTTTATCTTCTACTTGTACTACGAGAACTATTATAACCTTGTAACAAAGCTGAAATCACATTTTAAATCAAGATGCCTGGTACAAAGCCATTTGAACGTCTACCAACGTGTGTCATTCCTGTCAATTACAAGATTCAGCTCCAACCTGATCTGCAAAAGTTCACCTTCGCTGGCAAGGAAACCATTTCAGTTCAGGTAGATTCTAGAGAAGAGACATCCAGAATTCATGGAATTGTTCTAAGTTAGAAACTAGATATTTAAAACTCAGAGTTAGCTAGACGAGTATTTTGGAGGACCAACCAACCAAGAACAAGATGATATAGAATCTAGAGACTAGGCCTAACTTTAGATCTTTAATTTGGACTCTCACAAATTAAATTGAAGCCCAACAATATGAAGTTGAGCCTTGCCCTGGCCTGGCTTGGGTCTACCTTCTATTGAAAATATTAATATCATGTCTTTATGAATATGATTGAATCATAATATAGATATATCGACTGCTATGAGACGTCTGGCTGTTTTTATATGCTTTAATAAGGGGATGTTGCATCCTGCCATGACCCTGTCCCTGAGGCACGTGGCCGTGGGTGGGCAGCGAGCCTCGGGGTCATGGCAGGATGCAACGTCCCTGAGCTATATAAGCAGTCAGACCTCTCAGTCATAGCAGTCGATATATCTATAGATCTATTATGATTCAATCATAAAGACACAAACATCTACCAAGAATTCTTACCTTTTCCTTTTCTTGAGTAAAGATTGGTTAAAATATCACAGAAAATCTGAGAACACTGTTAAATCTTTGCTGAAAAGATGACTGAATGTTTTTCTTACCTTATCTAGAATCTATATTACTTTTGTATTTTTGCTTTTTCTTCTAATTTAATTCTACGGGTTATAGTCTTCTCTTAATCAGAACACTGTGCGCTTAGAAACATCAGTATTAAGCGCCTAATAAATGTTATGTATTATTATTATTAAAGCACTGTATCATGTGTATGGTATATACGCTCGCACAAAGTAAGTTTAAACATATTGTAAACCAATGGGGATCTCATAAAAATTTTACTATTTTCCTGGTACCCGGAATCTTTGGGGAATCTCACTCGTGAAGTAACCGTTACTGGCGTTGTTCGTTTCTTTACGGGAATGACTCCAATTTCGACCAATCAGATGGCTAAATTTCTAAAGAGATGTACCGGTATATGATAATTAATATTATGTCTAATTACTATCGTTTCCTGTATATTGTCTCTTTGTTTTATTCAGGTTAAATCCTCTGTGGATAAAGTGGTTCTGAACTGTTTGGATATTGTCATCCAGAAAGCGGTCTACACTACCAACGGGCAAGGTGCATTTGATTTCTTCTGTTTATCACATTTTTCAGTCCATCAAGGACAAACAGTCCATATTTTGTTGTTAATTCTCATATGGTTAAAGATAAAAGTGAGTACTGGTAAAAAAAAAAAAAAAATAATTCTCACAGAATCAAACAAAACTTACACTGAAAGTTCAAGATTACAAATAAATGTCATTTCATTTGCCGAACAAGTTTGGAAGAAAATGTATATTGGTTGAGTAATGAGCACAGAAAGATTAGGAAATCAAGGTTAGTTGACACCCAATACTTAGATGCTACATGATCAACTTTTTCTGATCCATTCCACACCTTTTCTTTCACAATGCAATCGCATGACCAGAACTCACCTTTATCTTTAGTTTATATCGACTATGAAAGTGAATTATATTTAATAATTAAAGATGTTTTTTATTATGTTCCTGTAAAAGACCTGCAACATTTTAATATCTCTCTTGCCATCAATGTTTATTCCTACTCAGAAACGAGCCACGCATCCATCGACTACAGCAAAGAGAATGAAACTGCCACTCTTACATTCCCCTCAACCCTTGCTGTCGGCAGCGGGGATCTGGCCATGGAGTTCACAGGAGAGCTCAATGATAAGATGAAAGGATTCTATCGTAGCAAGTACACCACACCAGCTGGTGAAGAAAGATACTGTGCTGTTACTCAGTTTGAGGTTAGTGGCACAAAGCCTCTTGCTTCATTTACCACTTTAAATAATGTTTTTTGAAGTTTCAGTTAAATTCAAATCAAATGATTTCATACTAAATTTCTTTGTTTGCAGTATTTATTGTAGTCGCTATGTATTTTCTCAGTGTAATTTTTTAAAAAACAAGAATATTTAGTTCATCTGATTTTGAACTTTGAGTAGGGAATTTAGCAGGCTGCTAATGAAACTAAGAATGCTTGTTAGTTTTGAAATTATGCTAGCTGGTCATGAAAAAATCATAACATTTTGTTGTTTTGAAATGCTAGCAGGTTGCAATGTTCATTTATTAGATAGATGAATGATATGATCGTGAATTTTGATATTCATTAGTGCATTTTGCAATTGAAAATACCATTACAAATAGTAAAGGACTTTATCCTCATTGAATGTTTTGAAATTGTATTTGTTTATAGTCAACAGATGCACGAAGGGCATTTCCTTGCTGGGATGAGCCTGCAGTTAAGGCGACCTTTGACATCACAATGGTGGCGCCCAAGGATAGAGTAGTGCTTTCAAACATGGTAAGACTTCCAATTCTAATTAATTACAGGGGTCAATTCAAATTAGTATTTATTCAATTCCATAATAAAACAGTAATATCAACATACAGTAATTATAAAATAAATATTACTTATACATAATTATTATTAAAATAGTAAAATATTGACAGTAACAAAAAATTGCAATATGGTTGCTGAAAAAAAACCAAGTTGGTTTATCTTGACAGCCACCACAAACAGTAAAACTAGTAAAAGAATCATACAAAATCATATATGAATAAAACAATAACAAAAACAACAACAAAACAAAAGAACCCAAAAAGCCAAAACAAAGTAGAACATGAGCAGGAACAAGGGGTTGACAATAAATATGACATTACGAAAATTCCTCGTTGTAGCGATTCCCACTTGAGGGCCCTTTACTCGGGTATTGTCTCATAGAGTTTGCAAACGAGCCTGGAGAAGGACCTCCCGTTCTTATCACTTTCCTAATCCATTGCCAATGACGCGCTAATAAGACCCGTCAACAGAGTTTGGCTGAAGAGAAAATGTGAAGAAAAAAAATCCCAAGGTTACAAAAACCTGTGTTTTTTTCCCCCAAAATTTGTTCTTATGGATAATTATACCCAAAAAAACTTCAAAGCACAAAAATCGGGCTAGTAATGCCGGAGATATGATATTAAAACACACTAAAAGATTTCAGATTTGACTCGCATCAGGAAACTTTTCCCCTCTTCTTCTCGCGGAGAGAGCTGTCAATCATGTTTCGACTGGCTGTTTATCAGCTGCATCGGATTAAGCCCTCTTAGCGCGACTGACCAGCTTGTCTGACTGCGCATATTAGTGCAATTGTCCTTTTGATTTAATGTTTTATTTAGAATTCGATTTTATTACCAGAAATTCAGAAATGAACTGCTACCTGAAATGCAATTTTGAACGGGAAAAAATGAACCAGCAAAAGCGGAGGTAAATATGAGATCGTTACATCGTACGCTCAGATCAGCCGACGCTCATATCCCAGCATGCTCAGCCGTTCCGCTCGAGCGCAGATTGTCGCATAGAGATCCGGTCGAGGACCCGAGCAAATCGTTCCTTGCTACAACGAGGCATTACGTGTACGTAAATCCCTCGTTGTAGCACGCACGGTCTCATTAGAAAACTGTATGCGTAAGAGCACTACGTGCGCTCAGGCTGGCATCAGAATCAAACTACTCGGCAAAGGTTGTGTGACAATTTCTGAGCTGCGTGTCTGGGCGATGTTTATGTTGTTGAATCGGAGTAGTCTAGTTCCTAGACCTTCGCTGTGTTCTTCTCATTTTTGTTTAATAAACCAACCTAAGCAGAATATAGGCGTAGAGTTTTCTCTTTCTGTCTCAATGTTATGTTATGTTTCTACCTTCAATCACCTTCCCTTATGTTATTGTTTGTTTTTATTATTCCATTATTTCCTCTTCCTATCTTTCCCTGCACTATCCTTTGCTTCCTCCTTCTACCTTCTCTTTCTGTCTTTCCTAATGTTATTCTTTGTTTTTCTATCTTTCATGTTTTGTCCATCTTTCCATTATCTATTCTTAATAATTTTCTATTTTTGTTTTCTATCATATCTCCTATGTTATTATTTGTTGTTATCATTCTATCATTTCCTCTTCCTCTCTTTCCTTGCGCTATCCTGTGTTTCTTCCTTCTACCCAAGGGCCGTAGCCAGAGTTTGATGGTGTTTTGTTTTGTTTTTGTTTTTTTTTTTTTTTTTGGGGGGGGGGCACGTGCCCCCCCCCCCCCCGTGGCTACGGGCCTGCTTCTACCACCGTTCTCGACTCTAAATTCTTGTCTGAATTACACCCCCCCCCCCACTCTCTTGCGAAATGCGGATGCTTTGACGTATCATTAAATTATTAGAGAAAGGAGACAATTCGTTGTTCCGTTCTCGACTCTTAATCCTCGTCTAAATTCAGCCCCCCCCCCCCTCTTGCGAAGCGTGAAAGCTTTGATGCTTCATTAAATTATTAGAGAAAGAAGACGATCCGTTGTACCGTTCTCGACTCTAAATTCTTGTCTGAATCACACCCCACCCCCCCCCCCCCCCCACTCTCGTGCGAGAGCTTTGACGTTTCATGAAATTATTAGAGAAAGGAGACGATTCGTTGTTCCGTTCTCGAATCTAATTTCTTGTCTGAATTTAGCCCCCCCCCCCCCCCTCTCACATGCAAAGCGCGGAAGCTTTGACGTTTCATTTAATCATTACATAAAGAAACAATTCGTTGTTCCGTTCTCGACTCTTAATCCTCGTCTAAATTCAGCCCCCCCCCCCTCTCTCTTGCGCAGCGTGAAAGCTTTGATGCTTCATTAAATTATTAGAGAAAGGAGACGATTCGTTGTACCATTCTCGAATCTAATTTCTTGTCTGAATTCAGTCCCCCCCCCCCCCCCCTCTCACTCGCAAAGCGCGGAAGCTTTGGCGTTTCATTTAATCATTACATAAAGAAAACGATTCGTTGTTCCGTTCTCGACTCTTAATCCTCGTCTAAATTCAGCCCCCCCCCCCCTCTCTCTTGCGCAGCGTGAAAGCTTTGATGCTTCATTAAATTATTAGAGAAAGGAGACGATTCGTTGTACCATTCTCGACTCTAAATTCTTGTCTGAATCACACCCCACCCCCCCCCCCCCCACTCTCGTGCGAGAGCTTTGACGTTTCATGAAATTATTAGAGAAGGAGACGATTCGTTGTTCCGTTCTCGATCTAATTTCTTGTCTGAATTTAGCCCCCCCCCCTCTCACATGCCAAAGCGTGGAAGCTTTGACGTTTCATTTAATCATTACATAAAGAAACAATTCGTTGTTCCGTTCTCGACTCTTAATCCTCGTCTAAATTCAGCCCCCCCCCCCCCTCTCTCTTGCGCAGCGTGAAAGCTTTGATGCTTCATTAAATTATTAGAGAAAGGAGACGATTCGTTGTACCGTTCTCGAATCTAATTTCTTGTCTGAATTTACCCCCCCCCCCCCCTCTCACGCGCGAAAGCTTTGACGTTTCATGAAATTATTAGAGAAAGGAGACGATTCGTTGTTCCGTTCTCGAATCTAATTTCTTGTCTGAATTCAGCCCCCCCCCCCCCTCTCACTCGCAAAGCGCGAAGCTTTGGCGTTTCATTTAATCATTACATAAAGAAAACGATTCGTTGTTCCGTTCTCGACTCTTAATCCTCGTCTAAATTCAGCCCCCCCCCCCTCTCTCTTGCGCAGCGTGAAAGCTTTGATGCTTCATTAAATTATTAGAGAAAGGAGACGATTCGTTGTACCATTCTCGAATCTAATTTCTTGTCTGAATTCAGTCCCCCCCCCCCTCTCACTCGCAAAGCGCGGAAGCTTTGGCGTTTCATTTAATCATTACATAAAGAAAACGATATCGTTGTTCCGTTCTCGACTCTTAATCCTCGTCTAAATTCAGCCCCCCCCCCCCTCTCTCTTGCGCAGCGTGAAAGCTTTGATGCTTCATTAAATTATTAGAGAAAGGAGACGAATTCGTTGTACCATTCTCGAATCTAATTTCTTGTCTGAATTCAGCCCCCCCCCCCCCCCTCTCACGCGCCAAGCGCGGAAGCTTTGGCGTTTCATTAAAATTATTAGAGAAAGGAGACGATTCGTTGTTCGTTCTCGACTAAATTCAGACCCGCCCCCCCCCCCCCTCTCTTGCGAAGCGTGAAAGCTTTGACGCTTCATTTAATTATTAGAGAAAGAAGACGATCCGTTATACCGTTCTCGACTCTAAATTCTTGTCTGAATTAGAGAAAGGAGACGATTCGTTGTACCATTAATTTCTTTTCTTTGTCTGCTCTTTTTTTTCTCCCCACGTCCACTTTCTTTCCTTTCTTTTCTCTCCTCTCTTTTTTGTTGGGGGGGGGGGGGGCGACCGCCTGGATCATGGAGGGGTATTGCTGTAGTTGTCAATATCGATGAAATGCGTAATGAGCAAAAGCATTCCGGGGGGCGGTGGGCAAAACAAAATCTGCATCACCACCACTCTTACATGTTACGTGTAGGCCCCACGGAACGTTTTTCAAAGTAGGGGGGGGCTAACGTTTTCACGATAAGGTAGAGCGTAGCGTATTTGGCCTGGGGTCTAGGTGGGGGGGGGGGGGTCTAGGAACGGAACCCGTGGAAGCCCAGGGGGTTTAGGCATTTAATTACAGTCAGTTGAGCATATTTTGATACCTTATTTGTGACACTGGTAGGACACTAAATGAGTGGGGGGGGGGTTGGGGGTTGGGGGAGCTTGAGCCCGCCGTTTCTCGGGCCCTGACATGTATGCTTCCACATAAGCCTTTTTTAGTTGGCCTGACTGTACTTTTCGGAATTTGTCGTTTTCCAACAATAAACAAGTATAATTTACAAAAAAGTGAGATAAAAATACCGGAACAATCATGTCATTTCAGCAAATTTTGGATAAATCACTGGTATGAAATTATAAATAAACCAAGCTTGATTTTTTTTTTTTTTTTTTTTTTTTTTTTTTTTGGGGGGGGGGGGGGGAGCATTTAAGCCAGTAAGGCTAATTACAGTTAATATATATATGTAGGCCTATTTAAATATATAAAAAATAATTTCATTTAATGTCTATTGTTTCCCTCTCCCCCCCCCCCCCCCCCTCACTCTTTCCCGGGCCATTTCTTTTTTCTTCTAAAAAGGCATTCATTTTATTCATTCATTTCTTTCTTTCCGTTGGCTGGCTTTTTATCATTAAAGCCGGTACATCAGCTAAATTGAATTGTTTTCGCTTTTCTTCTTTTTCGCGATCTAGCTGTCTCTCTTTATATATTTATCAAGCGCTGCATATTGGCATTCATTTTCTTCATTCATTTCGTTCTTTCCGTTGTTATTGGCTTACTTTTTGTCACAAAAGCCTGTAACTAAGCGAAATTGAATTGTTCTCGCTTCTCTCAATCGCCAGCAATCTGTCTCTAATAATTCTCAAACACTGGTGATATTGGCATTCATTTTCTTCACTCATTTCTTTCTTTCCGTTGGCTTACTTTTTGTCATAAAAGCTGGTAACACCAGCGATATTTAATTGTTTTCGCTTCTCTCTCTCTTCCGCGATCTGTCTTTCTATATAATTCTCAAGCGCTTGATTGATATTGGCATTCATTTAATTCATTCATTTCGTTCTTTCCGTTGTTATTGGCTTTCTTTTTGTCATGAAGCCGATATTAACATCAGCGACATTGAATTGTTTTCGCTTCTCGATCTCCTGCGACATGTCTCTCTTTATATTTCTCAAGCGCTGGTGATGTAGGCATTCATTTCCTTCATTCATTTATTTTTTCCGTTGGCATAATTTTTGTAATAAAAGCCGGTAACAGCGATATTGAATTGTTTTGCTTCTCTCTCTCCTGCGATCTGCATTCATGTTCTTCATTTCTTTCTTTCTGTTGGCTTACTATAAGTCATATCAAATCCGGTAACATCAGCTAAATTGAATTGTTTTCGCTTCTCGATCTCCTGCGACATGTCTCTCTTTATATTTCTCAAGCGCTGGTGATGTAGGCATTCATTTTCTTCATTCATTTCTTTCTTTACGTTGCTTACTTTTTGTCATGAAGCCGGTATTAACATCAGCGACATTGAATTGTTTTCGCTTCTCTCGATCTCCCGCGATCTGTCTCTCTTTATATTGCCTAAGCACTTGTTATATTGGCATTCATTTTCTTCATTCATTTCTTTCTTTCCGTTGCTTACTTTTTGTCATGATAGACGGTAGTAATATCAGCCAAATTGAATTGTTTTCGCTTCTCTCGATCTCCCGCAATCTGTCTCTCTTCATAATTCTCAAGCGCTGGTGATATTGGCATTCATTTTCTTCATTCGTTTCTTTCTTTCCGTTGCTTACTTTTTGTCATGAAGCCGGTATTAACATCAGCGACATTGAATTGTTTTCGCTTCTCCCGATCTCCCGCGATCTGTCTCTCTTTATATTGCCCAACCACTTAATTGTTATATTGGCATTCATTTTCTTCATTCATTTCTTTCTTTCCGTTGCTTACTTTTTGTCATGAAGCCGATATTAACATCAGCGACATTGAATTGTTTTCGCTTCTCGATCTCCTGCGACATGTCTCTCTTTATATTTCTCAAGCGCTGGTGATGTAGGCATTCATTTCCTTTAATCATTTATTTTTTCCGTTGGCATAATTTTTGTAATAAAAGCCGGTAACAGCGATATTGAATTGTTTTGCTTCTCTCTCTCCTGCGATCTGCATTCATGTTCTTCATTTCTTTCTTTCTGTTGGCTTACTATAAGTCATATCAAATCCGGTAACATCAGCTAAATTGAATTGTTTTCGCTTCTCGATCTCCTGCGACATGTCTCTCTTTATATTTCTCAAGCGCTGGTGATGTAGGCATTAATTTCCTTCATTCATTTATTTTTTCCGTTGGCATAATTTTTGTAATTAAAAGCCAGTAAACAGCGATATTGAATTGTTTTTGCTTCTATCTCTCCCGCGATCTGTCTCAAGCGCCGGTGATATTGGCATTTATTTCCTTCATTCATTTCTTTCTTTCGGAATGCGGCGTCTTGTAAATTTGTTATTTACACTTGTCGTTCGACTTGAGTTCTAAAGTTGCCAGTTGCTGGTACCACATCTACTTTACAGAGCAGGTCCATGCTAAAAGCAATTGTCTGAATTCTAGACTAACCCAACTCTCCATGCTCACCTAACTGTACGCAAGCTCTGTTGATACAGGGATTAAGTCCTTAATAGCCTTGTATTGACAGAGGGATAAGTTCACCAGCAGATAAAGGAAGGGTTTTGTTTACTTAATGATAATGACTATATCAAAGTGCTAAAGCCCAAACTAAAGTCTATGAGACAATTCACTGATTTTTCTCTAACGGGGAGTTTTCGTCATGGATGAAATATGGTAAAGTAGGAAACAATGCAGTTCAATCTCATCTATGGAACTGCAATTTCAACAGATTTCAGCAGTATAGTGCAATGAACTGGTGCTAAAACATTTCTTACCCATTGGGTGTTGCATCAAGATTACCATTTGAATGACTTTGTTGCATATGCCTCAGTAATATTTTGTATTTATACTGGGAAAGAAGCAAACGTATGAGAGTAATATTTTTTTAGAGATATCCATTTTTTTTTTTTACAAAAAAATGAATAAATAAATGAATGAATTCTACCTCCTCTGAGTAATTGTTGTGAATTTCATTCCTTCATCAGAATTCCATAAGTGATGAGACTAGCCCTGATGACCCCAGTCTTAAGGTCGTGACCTTTGGCACCTCTCCAATCATGTCAACCTACCTTGTTGCATTTGTAGTGGGCGAGTTTGACTTCGTTGAGGGGAGGTCTGCTGATGGGGTTGATGTTCGAGTTTTTACACCCCTTGGAAAGAAGGAACAGGGAGAATTTGCACTGGAGGTAAGATGCTGCAACATTCTCGGTTTACTCATAGAGAAGACCTGATACCTACAAGGCCCCAGTGGCAAACAGCCATCTGTATTTCAAAATAACCCACAAGTATCATGACCCTTCCCCCCCCCCCCTCCCCCATTTTTTTAAATAATGCTCTTGATGTTAAAATCAGTGTGGAGCCTTGCTATACTAGCGTCAACTCTCAGTGTTCATATTTCCCCTATCCTGGTATGATATCATGCTTCTATTACAGTAAAACTGAACTGTCATGGAAAAAAGGCTGGTCTTTTTTCGATTTAAAACTAAATTATAATAGTTGCATATTCTAGATATTTCTAGTAAAACTCTACATTCTGAATGGTGGGGGTGGAGGGGGGGGGGGGGGGGGAGTTACATACCAATTATAAAAGAATGATTGGTTCCTTCTAACTTCCCAGTCCAAAAGCCATGACTCTGGGTCGTAGGTGCATTAGCCAAAGTAGGAATTTTTCACATAAGAACTTATGTGTTTTATCTAAATCTATCGCAATCCCTCAAATCAATCGTAAACTATCTATTCATACCTGTATCTTGGAATGATATCAAACTCGGATTTGGTAATGCTTAGTGAGGAATGTGGATTAATTAAGAGTTGCAGGCCAGTCCAGAAAGCTGACCTCAAGACCAACCTTCTATTCAATACAATTAATTTTGACGTCTTTTCAAAGAATTAAATATATAATGTGACACTTTTGGTATATTTCATATTATGTTCTAATTTTGTCAATTATGTGAATTCTTTTTTGTGAAATGTGAAACAAATAAACTTGAAACTTGAAACTTGAATCATGTCCTCATATTTGATGTTGTTGTTTGTGCGTGTAGGTTTCTCTGAAGACGCTGCCATTCTACAAGGACTACTTCAAAGTGGCCTATCCTCTACCAAAGATTGATCTCATAGCCATTCCTGATTTTGCAGCTGGAGCCATGGAGAACTGGGGCCTTGTGACATACAGGTATGGTGGAGCAGGGTCCCTTCTGATTGGAATGAATTTTTTTTTTTTTTTTTTTTTTTTCTTTACTTTAAAAAAAAAAAATTATTTCTGCGTTCAAATAACAAATACAGTCAAACCTGCTTGAGTGACCACCTGTCTACAAAGACCACCTGTCTACAAAGGCCACATTTGTTGTTTCCCTTGAAAATGGTTTCTCATTGAATCATGTACTAAAGGAACCTATCTACAAAGTCCACTTTTTGTGTTTCCCTTCGGTGGTCGCTATAGAAAAGTTTGACTGTATGAGGTTATACATTTTTACTTAAATATTACATACATAGCAAATCATGTCTAATAATATTATACAATAACCATAATACAAATCATACAAACAAGTATAATGGATATTTGTATATATTTGTCATTGAACTAAAGAGATAAATTTCAGAACGCAGTAGACCGCCATCGTTAGCGGTTAGGCTGGAAATGGATGGCGGCCTCGTGAAAAAAATGAAGGGGAAAAAAAGACCCGGCAATAAAGCTCTCTTGGTAAAACCTAGTGATCAAGTGGGTCCTGCACACTCCTCGAAACACAGCCCTCCCTATATTCACAAGTGCAGTATGATGTTGTTGTATCTTTTCGGTGGGGGGGGGGGGGGGGGGGAGGGGGGTGATATAGCAATTATATATATTCTGTTCATTTGTATACAGAGGCAGTGGGATTTATTGTAGTTCATGCACATGCACTTAGAGATAATGTTTTTTGTTCACTTTTCATCCTCTTATTTGCTTCCCCTCTTTTTCTCTTGCTTGAATATTATATCATATATATTTCATATTCTTGTTCAGCTTTCTTATGCTTTATAAACTCACACTTTATTATTTCAGAACGACAGCCTTGCTAGTGGACATCAAAAATTCATCAGCAAAGGCAAAGCAGTGGGTTGCAATTGTTGTTGGTAAGTCTAATACTGAAGTATTAAGAATTTAAATCTGTCCACATCCAGTGGACTGAGAACTTTCCTTTCACTTTCAGTCACGGTGAAATAATATGATTTTGGGTGGGATAAGTTTGCTTTCAAAGAAGATATGTTAGCCGTAATGTTGAGTGAGGAGACAAGTTAATTCTCAATGATTTAGTGGTGCAGTATGGTTCAGATAAGTAGGAGTTGGCAGTACATGTAACACATGTATAGTGGAATAGTCATTGCAGCCTGTATATTGAAACTATGCCAATCCTCCCCTTATAATATTTACACATCCATTTTAATCTTCTTTTTCTTTAGTTTAATGACAATAGTTTATGTCCATGTACTTTAAACCTTATTCCCTCATGATCACTGCTGCCTTGACATTTCTAGTACTTTAGAATCCCCTCAGGAAACTAGGTAATGGCTCTGGATGTTATTTATATCTGTTCAAATAAAAAGCAAAGTCCACCTTTGTGTGTGTATGGTCAAAAAAAATTCTTGGTTTATGCGATATTCATACTCTTAACATGTGTATATGGTCAATACAAACTCTGGCTTGGATATGTACATATGGGGCCAGTCACCACGAAATGAGTCCAGTGTCGCATTAGGCTCAATCGTAGTAATAGCGATGTATAGTGTGTATGTACTGAAAATTGACCCACCTACCACATTTAAGATTTTTCCAAAAATCGACTTATTAATGTCTTGTAGTTTATGTCCCCAGAGCTTAGGTCACGAAAATATCTCCTTCTAACATTTTTTGGCAAATAATATAGGCTATGTAATCTGAAATTATCACGAAAATGATGCATTCCTCAAAACTAGGTAATCCCATTGTTTATAAAGTCCAATTAGGTTTTTGTTCATATTTCTGGATATAATTTATCAATTTTAATGTGTGACCCCTTAATTTAAAGCTTACTTAATGTAGATTCATATAATACTTAAAAACAGGAATAAAAATTTTGACCAACTGGACTCATTTCGTGGTGACAGGCCCCATATACCGTGTTCAAAAAGTTTGTTCCGCCCCTATCTGCCAACTCAACTGCTCATATGACTACTTTAGTAATAGCGCAGTCTGTTACCAACCAAATATACATGTACTGGATGTATACTAATATTGACCACACCTTTTGCTGGGCTGAGATACGAGGTCAAACATTGAAAAGGAGGAATTTAAAGGTCTGTAAACCTCAGACATTTAAAGATGGCGCCCAACAAGACCAACAGTAGCTTGGAGAAGGAAAAAGAGCTGGCCAGAAAATATTGACAGAAATGAACCCCATAGAGAAACTATGGTCTATTATGAAAGAAGAAGTATTGAAACTCAATACTGCAAAACAATAACTCAACTTGAAGAGGGAATCCGGCGAGCCGCATAGAAAAGCCTAGACATGAATAAGGACCTCCTTGCGTCATTAGTGGGCGATAACTGGACCAAGCGTGTTTCACAGGTGATCGACCACCAAGGAGAGATACATTTTTGATAAATTGGGAAGTGACATCTTTAATAATGCTTAGAAATGAGAAAATTAACAAAATAACCTGAAATGCATGGTGCAAATTGAGTTTTAAACACAATAAAATGCTTTTCTGTAGGGGGGCAGAACGAACTTTTTGAACATCGTATACATCATACATGTATTATATTTACTTACTGCTGCAGTTCAATCAGTAATGAAAGACATATCAAGTGAAGACCCACCATAAAGCTTTTACACAAAAGGCTGAATGCTTCTAATATACTTTTTTTTTTAAATTATAGAAAATGTTTACATTTCTTACTTTATTGGTATGCCATAATTTTGAGTTTTCTAAAGTTAAGTTTTAGAATGTAAGGCATTATATCGAGAATAGCAAGCAAACTCAGTACGGAAAGGAGTCGAGCTTCTCTGTGTATCTGGAGTTCTCAAAATACAAGACATGGGCAAAAGTACTCAAAAAAGATGTTTTGATGGTGATGAGACAAACCATCTTCCTGCATCTGTAATAAACCTCTGATAACACAGTGACACCTGCATTGAGTACTGCTTCAATATCTTCAGTTCGCTTTTCTCTTTTCGCAAATTCTTTGTGTTTACGCAGCTTTCAAACTATAGTTCGCAAAAAACATTTATTTATATATCAATGTGTATTTTGTCACCTTACCTTTGCTGTATTGTTTTTTTGTTGGTGCTTTTTTTTATTTTATTTTTTATGCCAAGTTTTAACACAAGCCCTACATGCAGTTACAGTATATGCTTTTATCTCATCTGTCTTTCAGGTCATGAATTGGCTCATCAGTGGTTTGGAAACTTGGTCACCATGGTAACTATCTTTCTAATTTCTATTGACATCCATATTTTCCTGTAACAGGCAAAAGATCGGATTTTGAATGCAATTATCAAGAATATTTGGTTATCCTATTTTGTATAACCACTCTTGCCATTTTGTATGTGCATGTGTAGGTACCACTTACTAAGTACTCTCACATGTTTAATTTCATAATACTCTTCGTGCTATGATACCAAGCATGTGGATTTCTTTGGGGGGGGGGGGGGGGAGGGGACAAGGGCACATTCCCCTCAAGTTTACTGTCAAGGAATATTTGAATCTCTACATAAAAGTGGATGCTTTCAACCTACAAAATGGCTTTCATCCTCACATATCTCCCCCTGGGATGTGTTAAGGCCATATTTCACTCATTTTGGATCATGGGTCATAAATGTCATGCTCAGAAGCTTGGTACTTGGTAGGAAGTTTGTGTTTGAAAGCCCAACTGCACTACTTATAGCTACTTGCACCCTCTATATTTCTAATAATGAGTGACCATTGGTCCCCTTTGATCCCCTATTTCTTATGTTACCGTAACTGAGAGCTGATTTGATTAGATGACCACCTGTCGGTGACCTTGCAGGGAGGTCTAATCCCTCCTGGCCAAACTAGTACAGATGGGCTTTAAAATCAACAATTAGCACCAAGTAGATGAATTGATGTTCATTTATTTCCCATCTTCCATCTTCTTTGTTCCCAGGAATGGTGGACTCACCTGTGGCTTAATGAAGGCTTTGCATCGTGGATTGAGTACCTGTGTGTGGATCATTGCTTCCCAGAGTACGATATCTGGACTCAGTTCATCACTAATGACTATACCAGAGCACTGGAACTAGATGCACTCAAGAACAGCCATCCTATTGAGGTACGTACAAACACTGTCTCAACAAGTTAAGGTCAAGTTCAATAACTTATTGTATTGATGAGGCAACTAGATATTGGTGCTTTATAAATACCTGGATTGGATTGTATTGCCTAAAGAAGTTGCATTCGGATAATATAATATGTCAGTATAATGTTTGATCTTTTCAGTGGGTGATGCACAAGGCTATGGAAAACTGCTTTAGGTTGATTGTTTTAAAGTTTTGGGGACTATTCATTGGATGCATTCTGTTAATTGATATGTTAGAAGATTAATGTACAAATTTAAGCGGTTTCTTTCTTCCTTTTCATCTCAACCTTCTACAATTCTATGGTTCAAGAATCTCAGAGAAGATGGGCTGCTTTGTTTGATTGTCATGACAGATAATACTAATGCTTTTTAATATTTTATTTTCTCCAATGTGCCTATTTTGTGATGTAACATTCCTTTGATCAAGACATTTGTGCTTGGATTTCCTTCAACACAAGCTGAAGCATAAACAAAAAAGTTGTTTTCCCAGCTTTCCAAAACTGCACTTTCTCTTTCAATGTATGTTCTGTTCTGTGGTTGTATTTTTTATAGGTACCAGTTGGGCATCCTGATGAAGTAGATGAGATCTTTGATCTGATTTCATACTGTAAGGGAGCCTCTGTCATCAGGATGCTGCACGATTTCATTGGAGATGATGTAAGTCAATCAAAAAGGGTTCATTTATGAAGGCAAGTAGTGAAACCTGTTTATAAAGACCACTCAAGGGAGACAAGAAAATGGACAAGTGACAAGAAAAAGGCTGATGAAAGAAAAACAAAACCTCCCCCCCCCAAAAAAAAAAAAAATAAATAAATAAATAAATAAATGTATTTAAAAGATGTGGTCTTTATTGACGGGTGGTTGTTCTATAAAGGTAGTCAATAAAGCTGGTTGCACTGTAGTATGGGATTGATGATCATCTAATAAGTAAGAAGTTTTGTTGTAAATGTAGATACACAGCTCGTTGCATTGCCTGTAAACCTTCAACCCTTGACCATAGTGGTTTCATGTCATAAATACACATGTTCTTAGAAATTAGATGGCAATCATTTTAAAAATTAGCTACATTAACTATTGCCCGTATCATGATTGATACAGAAGGAAATACCGGTGGCAGAGTTGAGGGGTGTCATGTTTAAATGCCCAAGGTGCACATAAAGTAGAAACTAGACACTTGAAAGTACAGTTTTGAGGAACTTGATGGCTTGATTGGATAACTTGCGTTAAGCACTAGGCTAATCTGACATAAGGACCATCAATCTCATGACAGTGTGTGTAGACATAGATCAAGAGATATGTTCAACTGTTTCCATTCCAGGCATTCCGTAAAGGTATGAACGTCTACCTTGAGAGGCACAAGTACACTAACACCTTCACAGAAGACCTTTGGCGAGCCCTCGGGGAAGCCAGCGGGAAGCCGATAGAAGACATCATGGGCACCTGGACCAAGCAGAAGGGCTTCCCAGTCCTCAAGGTCACCAGGGAGATACAAGGAGATAAACAGATTCTTAACATCTCACAGGAGAAGTTTTCTGCTGATGGCCAGAAAGAAGGTCAGTTGTAACCCCTCCCTCAAAAGCAACAAGAAGAAAACAAAAACAAAAGTGAAACCAAACGCAAAAATGTCAGGAGCTTACAAAATATGTATTAAGTTATTTGTAGAACTAAGAAATAAAAATGATTTCAAATCCCTGTCATTGTTTTTGTTGAATTGATGTATTGACTTCTTGTACAAAAATTTAATCTCCAAAACCTTTCCTTATTCGATTCAGTGAAACAAAATGTAGGCTTATGCTTATCTTTTGCATATTGTGATATTAGATGAGGCTCAAAATATAACCACTTCAGTAAGGGTTTTATGTTAAGTGCTTTAATAATATAATAATAATTACCACTTATATAGCGCAATTCCTGTCCTAACGCATATCGGTGCGCTTTACATAAATATTACATAATTATTACCCTAGCTTTAGCTCCGGCAGCCGTTATCAGCTCACAGTACCCATTTACCTCACCTGGGTCAAGTGTGGCTAATGTAGATCAATGTCTTGACAAAGGACATTAATGTATGCTAACTTTCTACTGCCTCTGAACTGCACGGGTAGTACTCTATGCTTCTAGGGATATGAGGAACGTTATTTTGCACTAGATTTTCATTAAAAACCAATGACAAATCTCTATTTGGAAAAAATCTATGGAATTATTAAAAAATGTATCCCCCTTCAAATTATCAGAAAATCTGATTTTCTTTTATGTTTTTACAGATGGAGATTACAAGTGGATGATTCCTATCAGTATTGCTACCTCCAGCCAACCAACCAAGACCATCGAGAAGGTTGTCCTAGATAAGGATTCTATCTCTGTCACAGTGGCAGCTGCAAAGAGTGAAGGAATCAAGGTAACTACAAACTAGTCCTCTTTAACCCATTGAATACCGAATTCTCTCATTCCCATAGACTTAATACAGGCACCACTTGGTTCCAGTACGCAATGGGTTAAGTTGGATAAGTGGCCTTCTTAAATGAAAACTTTGAGTAGCAAATACAAGCCATTCATCAATTATTCAATTTCAAAATAAAATCTGTTTCTGCATGTGATGTTGCTTTGATTTTCTTTCTGATATACGTTGATATCACCAAATTAATTTATAGTACATTATTGGGGATTTCCCAGTGAGCATCATCTTTAATTAGGTGATCTCTTTTATGAGAAGGTGAGAATGATCTGTTTTGTGAGTAGATGCATAAGAGATACTCAAATTTTTGTGTATGTATTATGTTGAGACATCCATAAATCTCTTTCGTTGAAGCTCTATGAATTGTAAATGACCTGTAAAGTCCATTACTTATGGCTACATTTTCAGACTTTAAAGGAGTCACCCAAAGAATCAAAAGTGTTTTGAATTGATTCAAAATTCATATCATTGCGAAGGGGAAGCGTTACTAATCAAATATAACAACTTCCCTCTTCAAAATATGTTAAGGGCCCGCTGTAATCAACTCTCAAAAATGTTAATTTTGAGATCCAGATTTTGTGCCTTCAGCGGTCCTCCATAGAGCGTCAAGATTTGTGACGTCACATGGGAGACACAGCTAGCTAAAAGATTGCGTTTTATGACATTCCATGATATCTATATGATTTTTCAGCAAATTATTCATGTTTTTCAAGAGAAAATCTTTCCATCCATATATGATTTGTCTATAATTATCAGTTGTCGTGAATTTTCTTCGGGTGACTACTCTAAGCTCAGTAATACTTGCTGTGCCTCCTAGATTAATCCATTGATGATTTTTTTTTTTCTTCAGCTGAATCCAGGAACCGTGGGATTCTACCGTGTCCAGTACTCCAGTGAGATGTTAGAAGCACTCCTGCCAGGAATCCGAGACCAGGTCCTTCCAGCTAGGGACAGACTAGGACTGGAGTCTGATCTGTTTGCTCTGGTCAGTCAGTAAACAAGATATCTTCATGTAGCCATATTTACACTCTTGTCAGCTAATCTAATTTTAATAGATTTAGATCTTGGTGATTTTGTAATTATCTGATATTCATTACATTAATAATAATAATAATAATAATACTCAGTTTTTATATAGCGCTTATTAGAATCACTAAGCGCTTCCATGAGCATCTAAAAGGTGTAGTACAGAGTTACATGAGTTAAGAGTGAAAAACCAAGGAAGTGACATTATTTCCAGGTATAATTGTATGGAAAATGGAGAGATGTAACCTCTTTGAACCCTACTAGGGTCCTACTGAACCTATGTACTAAATAGAATGGTACACAATTGGATGGATTTTCTATGCAGTTAATAGCTAAATTACCCCTTGTAAATTTGATGTTTTTTGTGTGCTTTTACCACAATGATGAAAGGTGGACTTGTTGAATTAGGCCTTTGCTAAATTCTTTTTGATGTAAGATTGAATATGTCACATTCTCAAGAAACATAAATCAGAACAATTCAATTTTTCACATACTTTTTTTCTTCACAAGTTACAAAACTTTGGAAGGGTACAAAATTATTTACATATACATTCATTTATATGAGAAGGTAAAAATGTTTCTGAATTTGAGAACTGCTTAATTTATGACATGAAAGGAATTAGATGCTGCTTATAAGTATTGGCTTGCAAGAAAGGACTCCCCAATCCGCCCCCCCCCCCCCCCCTCTCTCTCACATGGTTCAACCGCAAGCCTACTATATGTATGAAAGGAATTATTCAAATAATTTCTGTCTTCCATGAATTCTAGGCCAAAACTGGGCAAGCAAGCACTGTGGATGTTCTGAAGCTGTTTGAAGCCTTTGAGAATGAGACAGACTATACGGTATGGACCGAGCTAGCGACTAACCTTGGTGCCATCGGGGTCTTACTGGCCAATACGGATCACCTAGTTCACCTGAGGGTCTTCGCCAAGCAGCTCTTTGGCAAGGTCTACGCCAGCCTGGGATGGGATGCCAAGGAAAATGAAAGTGAGTCATTGAAACTAATTTGACATGCATGCACCTTGAAGCCACACATAGCTGCATTACTATCCTGGCTGTGTATTAAAACCTGTTCTATTGATTCCTAACATTTCAAACACCACTGTACAAAACTCAACTGATTTCACTAAAAATTGGTTCTTTAGTGACAATTGATGACACCTAAATTGTAGTAAAATACAATTTTTCAACTTACCGATTTTAGAAAGAATAATTTGAAAATTAAAATCATGAGTCTACTGTCAAACTTGCTTACAGCCGCATCGGCATGATTGTGTGCATTTGTGTGTTATAAGTGTATTGACTATTCATGTGTGCAAATGCTGCCTATTAGCACGTAGTGCAGCGCTAGAGGTCAATACGCATTAGCATTGACTCTCTTTCCTTTGCTGGAGTGCCTTGAAGCTATTTACACTTTGAAAGATATTTATTCTGCTTAGCTACCGGTATACAATGTAATAACAAGAAAGAATTGAGTAATTACCGACAAACCACCAATGGATGATGTTCCCTGTCTTCTTGTAGATCACCTTGCTGCCTTGTTACGAGCCCTTGTCATCAGAGTGATGGGACGTAATGGACATGAAGCAACGGTTGAGGAAGCTCGTAAGCGCTTCAAGGCGCATAGGTCAGGTGGTGAACAGCTCCCTGCAGATCTCAGAAACGCTGTCTACTTGACAGTGATAGCTCATGGTGATGAAGACACTCTCAATGACATGATTGAGGTAAGACACTAGTGTACCGAAGCTGTGACATCATAAAAATCTATTTTTAGAATTTCTCAATTTTTTCTTCATTTTCCAAAAGAGCATCAAAAATAATGATGGAAGTCGAAAACCAATTGAATATGTTAAGTATTGGCTGAGATATGATCATCTGAATAAATATATGTCCTATGGGAACTCAGTGTAATAGTGCTGTGGTTCCTAATGATATGAACCAAAGCACTATAACCCTGAGTTCCCAAATAGATTTTTGATGACGTCACATTTCACCACTCTAGTCAAGATTTCAGTCTAAACCCCTCTGCATCCTTTACCATCCCAATTTAGAAAGAAATTGTACTATCATTCACTCACTAGATGTGAAAGTTTAAACTTCCTGATTGAGGTCCCTATTGGTTATTTGAATATAAAACTTGTAATTCATTGGGGTGTTGTAGACCATCCAGACGATGGAAAGACAAAGCAGCTCCAAATCAGGGACATCTTAAGACCAGTGTGACTGGAAGGCCCATAAATACCCCACAAATTCACAGTTTTTCTGTTCATATGACTACAAGGGACTTCAGTCAGGAACACTTTACATTCCAATTTGCCCCAATATCACTTTGTGTCATTGCAGTTGGATCATAAAGTATGTGGTAAGCTTGATTCAAAAGTTGGTCCAATTTTATGGTCCCTAAGATATCATCACCAACAAATTACCCTTTCAGTATTGTGAAAATTCATAGGTTACATGTAATCATTGTTTGGAGTAGAGATAAATTTCTTGATGAAGAAGGTGTAGGAAAGGCTCTTTAGATTGTGTTATTGGTGTAGTTTTGTCATTGATTTGTCATTGTTGTTGTTATAATTGTTTAAAAAGGCATTTGCAAGAAACATTTGCAATTCTTCATTATATTTTCTCTTTTCTCATTCACCCAGTTCTTCAAAGTACAAGACCTCCAGGAAGAGAAAGATCGTATCCAAAGATCCCTTGGTGCAATCAAAGACCCTGCCCTCATCAAGAAGGTGTTGGAGTTCTCCATGGGGGTGAGTAAACTTAATGGACTAGTTATATGGTATAGTATTGCAGAATGCTCCCCAGGGAGTGGAAAATGTGCATACATTGTGTTGCGGGAAGCCCGGATTTGATGACCAGGGTAATAATATGTGCTGCGCTTAGAAACAAAGTATTAGGCCCATTATAAATGTGAGTTATTATTATTATCATTATTATTGAAAATCATCATTAACCCTAAAAAGATTAGGTTTTTATTTTTTGGAGGGATGGACATTTAAGAAATCAGGATCAAACAGGGAATGAACTGCTCAACTAATAATTACAGCCTAAAGTATGTATGGGGGGGGGGGTAAATCACATTTAAAGTATTAAAGGGGGATAAAACGAGTCAAATAATCATTACAGCTGTATGAGTATGTACATGCTTTCAGACCATAACAAGTGCTCTAATTGTCCTCCCTACTCTGTTGTTTATGCAGGAGCATGTTCGATCACAAGACACCGTGTTTGTGATCAGCGGAGTGACAGGGACCAAGACAGGACGAGAGCTGGCATGGCAGTTTCTCCAGGATAAATGGTCTGAGCTCTTTGAAAGGTTCTCGGGAGGTTTCCTTCTATCTAGGCTTGTACAGGTAGGTCCAGACAGGCTTCTCTCTACTACTTAACACCCTTGGTGTTCAAATTCAATTTTATTGTCCAATGATTGGAAATTTGTTTTGTTTGCATGTCAGTACAAGATTACAGATTATGAACATCAATAAGATATAAATGGATATAGAATAGAACATTTGACTTGAACATAGATAACACAAAATGCGATACCAAATGTGTTGATACCAAGCACAGGAACTTTAGAAAATGGGAAGGGCAAATCCTCCCTTTCAAGGGTTTTCTCACAAGAGTAATGGATATATCAGTGCAAGTTTTTCTTGGTTTCTTCCAAACCTCCATCCTGGGATGCAGCCAGGCCTAAGTTCACTTGTTTTGACCAAAGGGAGACAACAAAGTCCTGCTTGGAAGCTTGGGCATTAGTTAAGATTAGATAAATCAATGTAAATTCCACAAGCCATAGAAAGAATTCAACCAAAAGTCAAGTAGTTGTTAATGTGTTTAAGGTTCATATTTTATTGTGCAAGCAAAGCAGTGGATATTTGTATTATTTACACAGTAGAGTTATGTGCAGAAACATCTTTATATATTCATACCTCTCAAATAAACATTTTTAACCAGAAAGTTAGTTCTAAATTGAATGAGTAATCATGGTACTATAATAATAATAATAATAAATAATAACAACGTTATCACCAAAGTCTCTAAGTGCTAAAACAAACAAAATAGATTGATTTATTAATATCAACAAAATGTTTGTACATCATAAAACAAAGTATGCCAGGCAAAACTATGAAATACTAATGTACAAAACATTGAATTACTGCCAAAGCTTAATTAATGCTTAAATAAAACACATTTATACAAAAGTTCAAGTTGTTGCTAAAAGAAAACCAAAAGTTAGCACAAGTGCTAGTCGAGATCGGTTTTCAATGTTCACTATATCTCGATAGTGTATCTCTTCATTACTATTTATTTATTTATTTATTTATTTCTAATCTTTTGACAGGGTAGCCCATTCACCAACAAGTAGTGGTCTTCCATGGGGCCCTGAATAAACATGAACATATTTACATATTTATAGCATTATACTAGTTTTTACAATTATATTGTATACATTCAAAATACAAAACATTACTAACTGCTAACATAACAGATAATTTACTTTGAAACCCCTATGATATTTGTTTTGTTGTCTTGTCTTGCAGTCGTGCACAGAAGGCTTCACCACCGAGGAGAGAGCGTTGGAGGTACAGACCTTCTTTGAGGCTCATCCTGCACCTGCAGCTGAGAGGACCGTCCAACAATCCCTAGAGAACATCCGACTCAAGGCCAAATGGTTAGCTAGAGATGGAGACAGCATCGGTCAGTGGCTCAGGCAGAAAGTCCAGCTTTAAAGCAACCAATGCGGACCACTTGTCCAAGCATGGATAATGTCATTTCACACAGTTATTGCTGGTGAGGAGCTCGTTCTTGTCAGAGCATAGTATCTTCCTATGTAACTATTTCTTTTGGAACACAATTCACAAAACAACCAATGGCTTCAATAGAAACCAGTATTGAATCTGAAAATGCATGAAACATTTGCAATTCATCTGTATCTCAAAATACTAAATTTGGCTGAATATTTCAGCAAAACTTCATTACAATCATGTTTGAATCATTTGTGAAACGGTCTTTTCTATTTTCTGTAAAACAGCAAATTTTCATCATTTTCTCTTGACACAATTATGCCAAATAAATGTCGACCTTCTTTCATGATATATACCTTATTACTGAGTTACATGTTTTACTTCCAACACTAAATGGCTTCTTCCTCTCATTGAATTCTAATTGGCACAGTGCCAACTCTAGTGCAAAGTCTAAAGTACTTGTATATGCAACTTGGTTGTTGACTAGTTATCAAATATCATAGTATAGCATAGGAGCGTATTTTATGTTCAGTGGATGTTTATTTTTGTCCATCATCTTTGGTTATTGTAATTGTTCTTTTTGTTTCTTTCAATAATCAGCCTTCACGATTTTAATGTATTATGACGTAGTTTTATAGCAATATCTGTGACTGGTTAATATTTCAGTCTCGTGTTAGGGTAACAAGTATCCCTCTGTTTACTAAAATTGTTTTTAATGAAATGTCAATTGTAATATTTGCAGTGTTTTTGTCTTCTACTTTTGTTGTGCTCAATTGGGTTCTAGAAATGTTTCCTGGCCACAGCATTCACAAAGCATGTTCCCATTTCTGTTTCATGGAGAAGAAAACAAACGATACTTTTAAACCAAACTTAACATAAAATGTTGACATAGATAAATGACACAGAATAGGGGTAAGATTGTGCCATGGCCCCTGGGAACCTACAGCTTAAAGTTCTTTCTGAGGGGGATTTGTTTATCTTTTGATTTTTAACCTTGGTTCTCGTTACCAAGACGATCACTGTATCCAGTGAGATAAACCATCTTTATATCAAATTGCTTTAGGTGCCAAATGAGCCCATCATAAAATCCACAGCTCATATGCACTCCGTTTCATTGCAGTATAAGCATTTATGTTTTGAAATTTATGTATATTAAAAAGTGGGCTCACAAGTCAGACAAAATTGCTGCAGTAATTTAAAGATTATCATTGTAAAGGAACACACTTTTACTTGTATTGCTAGACCGCGAATGCCCAGGTGATAGAGTACATGTATATGAATTCAGTAGAAAATTCTTAGCTGTTCTAATCCGATTCCAAAAGGCTTGAACAATATATCCTGCTTATATGAAGTGTATATCCTCCCTGTGCTGATCAAATGTAGTAATGACTTTAAAGGATCCAGACTCTAAGAACAGGTCTACTTTCTCAAGAAATTTGATGTACATGTATCTGTTGGTCACATGTTTTTTTGTTTTGTTTTGTTTGGATGTTTTGTTCATCTGTTTACTGATTATATCTCTATGGTATTGACTATTTTCTGAAATTCATCTATCCATTCTTAAAAGGCTTCAAAAGCTTTGTTATGCAGATTCCAACGAAGCGAGGGAACACTTAAAGTGACTTAAAGAATTATCTATGTGTGTCTTATGAATTATTTTTTCATCGATGGAGTTGTAATTATGATCTCAACACCAAATCTGAAGATAACAATGATATTGTTGGTGATATGATTGCAATAAATTTGATAGAGTCTGTGAGTTCTACGTATTAAATGTGATAATGGAACAAATGTATACTGGTGGATTATTTTTAACCTCTGATAGTAATGATCATGATGATGGTGGGGATGATGATGATGATAATGGTGATGGTATTGATGACGACTAAGAGGATGATTAGAATAAAGATTGTATGACGATAGTGATTATGGTGATGACGTTGATGACGCTACATTTAATAAGGTCACCGCACACAATTCGACCTATTCACAATCCACGTGATTTTCAACAATTAACTCAAACCATCAAATAAGTTGTAGCCCCAATGCGTTTGTTGTAGGAGGAGCCTGGTGATGTGTGGTGTGTTTGGCCCAGTAAACACACCCTCTCGGTCTGTATGAATGTGAAAACTGAGCAAGTGACGTGAGCGAGGCATCGTTGGGCGCATCCAATGACTGACGATACGGTATATGATGACTGTACGAAGTCGTCAATGAGCGTCGAATCACTGGCTAGAAGTCTGAAGTTTGTGCATCCCATGTTTGCTGTTGGAGTAAATAATTTTAAGGAATGTGATAGTGAGTCTATGTCTATTGCATTTGCATGCGGTCAAGTAAAAGTAAAGAACAGAAGACGAGCGACTTTTACTTCCAAATTTTGTTAAGCCACTTGGAACTTTTCATTTTTATCTTCAAAGACAAATCTTAGTATATAGGCATATATACATAGATCAGCTCTTCTTTCCCATTGCAAAATGTTAAACGGGCCTTCTAAGTAACAAAACGCAAATTTTAGAGAGTAAGCTCAATAATTCATGAATGTTAAACAATCCAGCTGAGACTGCTGAGCGCATGCCTTTCAAAAGTGTTGATAATATTATGTAATATGATGCACACCAACAAAAAAATCGTAGAATACTGTACATATTTTGATGCTCCCGAAAATATGAACTTCAAACAGAATTATGACAGTTACACAGTAGCAATGTTGTTTACCTCGTTTTCTAGTAGAAGTGGTCATGGTGGTTGTGGCTGTAGACACCATATTGGTTGGGGGTGAAGAGGGCGTTGTTGATGTTGTG